>CAKAJE020001926.1:0-22014 GCA_916610135.2 Macropis europaea
GGGCTAAGCGGCATCTCAAAGCGCATGAAATGGCGAGTAAAATGCACTATTAGATTTCTATGGTAGGGCGTACAGAGACCCGATTAGATCATTTTATATTTTGTTTAATATAAGATTTCAGGGAAATTCTATCACATTTGTTTAATTTACGTCGCTCCTATTTCAGATAGCGTATTGGGCGGAGCGGCATCTCAAAGCGCATGAAATGGCGACTAAAATGCACTATTAAACTTCTAGGGTAGGGCAAGCAGAGACCCGATTAGATCATTTTATATTATGGTTAATTTAAGAATTCGGCGAAATTCTATCACATTTGTTCAATTTACGTCGCTCCTATTTCAGATAGCGTATTGGGCTAAGCGGCATCTCAAAGCGCATGAAATGGCGAGTAAAATGCAATACTAAACTTATAGGATAAGGCAAACAGAGACCCGATTAGATCATTTTATATTACGGTTAATATAAGAATTCAGCGTAATTCTATCACATTTGTTCAACTTACGTCGCTCCTAATTTAGATAGCGTACTGGGCTAGGCGGCATCTTAAAGCGCGTGGAATGGCGAGTAAAATGCACTGCTAAACTTCTATGATAGGGCAATCAGAGACCCGATTAGATCATTTTATATTTTGTTTAATATAAGAATTCAGGGAAATTCTATCACATTTGTTTATTTTACGTCGCTCCTATTTCAGATAGCGTATTGGGCGAAGCGGCATCTCAAAGCGCATGAAATGGCGAGTAAAATGCACAATTAAACTAATAGGGTAGGGCAAACAGAGAACCGATTAGATCATTTTATATTGTGGTTAATTTAAGCATTCAGCAAAATTCTATCACATTTGTTCAATTTACGTCGCTCCTATTTCAGATAGCGTATTGAGCTAAGCGGCATCTCAAAGCGCATGAAATGACGAGTAAAATGCACTATTAAACTTCTAGGGTAGGGCAAGCAGAGACTCGATTAGATCATTTGATATTATGGTTAATTTAAGAATTCAGCAAAATTCTATCACATTTGTTCAATTTACGTCGCTCCTATTTCAGATAGCGTATTGGGATAAGCGGCATCTCAAAGCGCATGAAAAGGCGAGTAAAATGCACAATTAAACTAATAGGGTAGGGCAAACAGAGACCCGATTAAACCATTTTATATTGTGGTTAATTTAAGCATTCAGCAAAATTCTATCACATTTGTTCAATTTACGTCGCTCCTATTTCAGATAGCGTATTGGGCTAAGCGGCATCTCAAAGCGCATGAAATGGCGAGTAAAATGCACTATCTAACTTCTAGGATAAGGCAAACAGAGACCCGGTTAGATCATTTTATATTACGGTTAATATAAGAATTCGGCGTAATTCTATCACATTTGTTCAATTTACGTCGCTCCTATTTCAGATAGCTTATTGGGCTAAGCCGCATCTCAAAGCGCATGAAGTGACGAGTGCAATGCACTATTAAACTTCTAGGGTAGGGCAAACAGAGACCCGATTAGATCATTTTATATTATGGTTAATTTAAGAATTCAGCCAAATTCTATCACATTTGTTCAATTTACGTCGCTCCTATTTCAGATAGCGTACTGGGCTAGGCGGAATCTTAAGGCGCGTGGATTGGCGAGTAAAATGCACTATTAAACTTCTATGATAGGGCAATCAGAGACCCGATTAGATCATTTTATATTTTGGTTAATATAAGAATTCAGCGAAATTTTATCACAATTCTTCTATTTACGTCAGTCCTATTTCAGATAGCGTATTGGGCCAAGCGGCATCTCAAAGCGCATTAAATGTCGAGTAAAATGCAGTATTAAACTTCTAGGGTAGGGCAAACGGAGACCCGATAAGATGATTTTATATTATGGTTAATTTAAGAATTCAGCGAAACTGTATCATATTTGTTCAATTTACGTCGCTCCTATTTCAGATAGCGTATTGGGGTAAGCGGCATCTTAAAGCGTGTGGAAAGGCGAGCTAAATGTACTATTAAACTTCTATGATAGGGCAATCAGAGACCCGACTAGGTCATTTTATATTTTGGTTAATATAAGAATTCAGCGTAATTCTATCACATTTGTTCAATTTACGTCGCTCCTATTTCAGATAGCTTATTGGGCTAAGAGGCATCTCAATGCGCATGAAATGGCGAGTAAAATGCACTATTAAACTTCTAGGATAAGGCAAACAGAGACCCGATTAAATCATTTTATATGACGGTTAATATAAGAATTCAGCGTAATTCTATCACATTTGTTCAACTTACGTCGCTCCTATTTCAGATAGCGTACTGTGCTAGGCGGCATCTTAAAGCGCGTGGAATGGCGAGTAAAATGCACTATTAAACTTCTATGATAGGGCTATCAGAGACCCGATTAGATCATTTTATATTTTGGTTAATATAAGAATCCAGCGAAATTCTATCACATTCGTTCAATTTACGTCGCTCCTATTTCAGATAGCGTATTGGGCTAAGCGCCATCTCAAAGCGCATGAAATGGCGAGTAAAATGCACTATTAAACTTCTAGGGTAGGGCAAACAGAGACCCGATTAGATCATTTTATATTATGGTTAATTTAAGAATTCAGCCAAATTCTATCACATTTGTTCAATTTACGTCGCTCCTATTTCAGATAGCGTACTGGGCTAGGCGGAATCTTAAAGCGCGTGGATTAGCGAGTATAATGCACTATTAAACTTCTATGATAGGGCAATCAGAGACCCGACTAGGTCATTTTATATTTTGGTTAATATAAGAATTCAGCGAAATTCTATCACATTTGTTCAATTTACGTCGCTCCTATTTCAGATAGCTTATTGGGCTAAGAGGCATCTCAATGCGCATGAAATGGCGAGTAAAATGCACTATTAAACTTCTAGGATAAGGCAAACAGAGACCCGATTAAATCATTTTATATGACGGTTAATATAAGAATTCAGCGTAATTCTATCACATTTGTTCAACTTACGTCGCTCCTATTTCAGATAGCGTACTGTGCTAGGCGGCATCTTAAAGCGCGTGGAATGGCGAGTAAAATGCACTATTAAACTTCTATGATAGGGCTATCAGAGACCCGATTAGATCATTTTATATTTTGGTTAATATAAGAATCCAGCGAAATTCTATCACATTCGTTCAATTTACGTCGCTCCTATTTCAGATAGCGTATTGGGCTAAGCGCCATCTCAAAGCGCATGAAATGGCGAGTAAAATGCACTATTAAACTTCTAGGGTAGGGCAAACAGAGACCCGATTAAACCATTTTATATTGTGGTTAATTTAAGCATTCAGCAAAATTCTATCACATTTGTTCAATTTACGTCGCTCCTATTTCAGATAGCGTATTGGGCTAAGCGGCATCTCAAAGCGCATGAAATGGCGAGTAAAATGCACTATCTAACTTCTAGGATAAGGCAAACAGAGACCCGGTTAGATCATTTTATATTACGGTTAATATAAGAATTCGGCGTAATTCTATCACATTTGTTCAATTTACGTCGCTCCTATTTCAGATAGCTTATTGGGCTAAGCCGCATCTCAAAGCGCATGAAGTGACGAGTGCAATGCACTATTAAACTTCTAGGGTAGGGCAAACAGAGACCCGATTAGATCATTTTATATTATGGTTAATTTAAGAATTCAGCCAAATTCTATCACATTTGTTCAATTTACGTCGCTCCTATTTCAGATAGCGTACTGGGCTAGGCGGAATCTTAAGGCGCGTGGATTGGCGAGTAAAATGCACTATTAAACTTCTATGATAGGGCAATCAGAGACCCGATTAGATCATTTTATATTTTGGTTAATATAAGAATTCAGCGAAATTTTATCACAATTCTTCTATTTACGTCAGTCCTATTTCAGATAGCGTATTGGGCCAAGCGGCATCTCAAAGCGCATTAAATGTCGAGTAAAATGCAGTATTAAACTTCTAGGGTAGGGCAAACGGAGACCCGATAAGATGATTTTATATTATGGTTAATTTAAGAATTCAGCGAAACTGTATCATATTTGTTCAATTTACGTCGCTCCTATTTCAGATAGCGTATTGGGGTAAGCGGCATCTCAATGCGCATGAAATGGCGAGTAAAATGCACTATTAAACTTCTAGGATAAGGCAAACAGGGACCCGATTAGATCATTTTATATTACGGTTAATATAAGAATTCAGCGTAATTCTATCACATTTGTTCAATTTACGTCGCTCCTATTTCAGATAGCGTATTGGGCTAAGCGCCATCTCAAAGCGCATGAAATGGCGATCAAAATGCACTATTAAACTTCTATGATAGGGCAATCAGAGACCCGATTAGATCATTTTATGTTATGGTTAATTTAAGAATTCAGCGAAATTCTATCACATTTGTTCAATTTACGTCGCTCCAATTTCAGGTAGCGTACTGGGCTAGGCGGCATCTTAAAGCGTGTGGAAAGGCGAGCTAAATGTACTATTAAACTTCTATGATAGGGCAATCAGAGACCCGACTAGGTCATTTTATATTTTGGTTAATATAAGAATTCAGCGAAATTCTATCACATTTGTTCAATTTACGTCGCTCCTATTTCAGATAGCTTATTGGGCTAAGAGGCATCTCAATGCGCATGAAATGGCGAGTAAAATGCACTATTAAACTTCTAGGATAAGGCAAACAGAGACCCGATTAAATCATTTTATATGACGGTTAATATAAGAATTCAGCGTAATTCTATCACATTTGTTCAACTTACGTCGCTCCTATTTCAGATAGCGTACTGTGCTAGGCGGCATCTTAAAGCGCGTGGAATGGCGAGTAAAATGCACTATTAAACTTCTATGATAGGGCTATCAGAGACCCGATTAGATCATTTTATATTTTGGTTAATATAAGAATCCAGCGAAATTCTATCACATTCGTTCAATTTACGTCGCTCCTATTTCAGATAGCGTATTGGGCTAAGCGCCATCTCAAAGCGCATGAAATGGCGAGTAAAATGCACTATTAAACTTCTAGGGTAGGGCAAACAGAGACCCGATTAGATCATTTTATATTATGGTTAATTTAAGAATTCAGCCAAATTCTATCACATTTGTTCAATTTACGTCGCTCCTATTTCAGATAGCGTACTGGGCTAGGCGGAATCTTAAAGCGCGTGGATTAGCGAGTATAATGCACTATTAAACTTCTATGATAGGGCAATCAGAGACCCGATTAGATCATTTTATATTGTGGTTAATATAAGTATTCAGGGAAATTCTATCACATTTGTTCAATTTATGTCGCTCCTATTTCAGATAGCGTATTGGGCTAAGAAGCATCTCAAAGCCCATGAAATGGCGAGTAAAATGCACTGTTAAACTTCTAGGGTAGGGCAAACAGAGACCCGATTAGATCATTTTATATCATATACGGTTAATATAAGAATTCAGCGTAAGTCTATCACATTTGTTCAATTTACGTCGCTCCTATTTCAGATAGCTTATTGGGCTAAGCGGCACCTCAAAGCGCATGAAATGACGAGTGAAATGCACTATTTAACTTCTGGGGTAGGGCAAACAGAGAACCGATTAGATCATTTTATATTATGGTTAATTTAAGAATTCAACCAAATTCTATCACATTTGTTCAATTTACGTCGCTCCTATTTCAGATAGCGTACTGGGCTAGGCGGAATCTAGAAGCGCGTGGATTGTCGAGTAAAATGCACTATTAAACTTCTCTGGTAGGGCTATCAGAGACCCGATTAGATCATTTTATATTTTGGTTAATATAAGAATTCAGCGAAATTTTATCACAATTGTTCTATTTACGTCGCTCCTATTTCAGATAGCGTATTGGGCTAAGCGGCATCTCAATGCGCATGAAATGGCGAGTAAAATGCACTATTAAACTTCTAGGGTAGGGCAAACAGAGACCCGATTAGATCATTTTATATTATGGTTAATTTAAGAATTCAGCAAAATTCTATCACATTCGTTCAATTTAGGTCGCTCCTATTTCAGATAGCGTACTGGGTTAGGCGGCATCTCAAAGCGCATGAAATTGCGAGTAAAATGCACTGCTAAACTTGTAGGGTAGGTCAAACAGAGACCCGATTAGATCATTTTATATTATAGTTAATTTAAGATGTCAGCAAAATTCTGTCACATTTGTTCAATTTACGTTGCTCCAATTTCAGATAGCGTACTGGGTTAGGCGGCATCTTAAAGCGCGTGGAATGGCGATCAAAATGCACTATTAAACTTCTATGATAGGGCAATCAGAGACCCGACTAGATCATTTTATATTTTGGTTAATATAAGAATTCAGCTAAATTCTATCACAATTTTTCAATTTACGTCGCTCCTATTTCAGATAGCGTATTGGGCTAAGCGGCATCTCAAAGCGCATGAAATGACGAGTGAAAGGCACTCTTAAACTTCTAGGGTAGGGTGAACAGAGAACCGATTAGATCATTTTATATTACGGTTAATATAAGAATTCAGCGTAATTCTATCACATTTGTTCAACTTACGTCGCTCCTACTTCAGATAGCGTACTGCGCTCGGCGGCATCTTAAACCGCAAGAAATGGCGAGTAAAATGCACTATTAAACTTCTAGGGTAGGGCAAACAGAGACCCGATAAGATGATTTTATATTATGGTTAATTTAAGAATTCAGCCAAATTCTATCACATTTTTTCAATTTACGTCGCTCCTATTTCAGATAGCGTACTGGGCTAGGCGGAATCTTAAAGCGCGTGGATTGGCGAGTAAAATGCACTATTAAACTTCTATGATAGGGCAATCAGAGACCCGATTAGATCATTTTATATTTTGGTTAATACAAGAATTCAGGGAAATTCTATCACATTTGTTCAATTTACGTCGCTCCTATTTCAGATAGCGTATTGGGCTAAGCGGCATCTCAAAGCGCATGAAATGCCGAGTAAAATGCACTGCTAAACTTCTAGGGTAGGGCAAACAGAGACCCGATTAGATGATTTTATATTATGGTTAATTTAAGATGTCAGCAAAATTCTGTCACATTTTTCAATTTACGTCGCTCCAATTTCAGATAGCATACTGGGCTAGGAGGCATCTTAAAGCGCGTGGAATGGCGATCAAAATGCACTATTAGACTTCTATGGTAGGGCGAACAGAGTCCCGACCAGATCATTTTACATTAAGGTTAATATAAGAATTCAGGGAAATTCTATCACATTTGTTCAATTTACGTCGCTCCCATTCCAGATAGCGTATTGGGCTATGCGGCATCTCGAAGCGCATGAAATGGCGAGTATAATGCACTATTAAACTTCTAGGGTATGGCAAACAGAGACCCGATTAGATCATTTTACATTATGGTTAATAAAAGAATTCAGCGAAATTCTATCACATTTGTTCAATTTACGTCGCTCCTGTTCCAGATAGCGTATTGGGCTAAGCGGCATCTCAATGCGCATGAAATGGCGAGTAAAATGCACTATTAAACTTCTAGGGTAGGGCAAACGGAGACCCGGTTAGATCATTTTACATTATGGTTAATTTAAGAATTCAACAAAATTCTATCACATTCGTTCAATTTAGGTCGCTCCTATTTCAGATAGCGTATTGGGCTAAGCGGCATCTCAAAGCGCATGAAATGGCGAGTGAAATGCACTATATGACTTCTATGGTAGGGCGAACAGAGACCCGATTAGATCATTTTGCATTGAGGTTAATATAAGAATTCACAGAAATTCTATCACATTTATTCAATTTACGTCGCTCCTATTTCAGATAGCGTATTGGGCTATGCGGCATCTCAAAGCGCATGAAATGGCGAGTAAAATGCACTGTTAAACTTCTAGGGTAGGGCAAACAGAGACCCGATTAGATCATTTGTTATTATGGTTAATTTAAGAATTCAGCGAAATTCTATCACATTTGTTCAATTTATGTCGCTCCTATTTCAGATAGCGTATTGGGCTAAGCGGCATCTCGAAGCGCATGAAATGGCGAGTATAATGCACTATTAAACTTCTAGGGTAGGGTAATCAGTGACCCGATTAGATCATTTTATATTATAGTTAATTTAAGAATGCAGCGAAATTCTATCACATTTGTTCCATTTACGTCGCTCCTATTTCAGATAGCGTATTGGGATAAGCGGCATCTCTAAGCGCATGAAATGGAGAGTAAAATGCACTGCTAAACTTCTATGATAGGGCAATCAGAGACCCGATTAGATCATTTTATATTTTGTTTAATATAAGATTTCAGGGAAATTCTATCACATTTGTTCAATTTACGTAGCTCCTATTTCAGATAGCGTATTGGGCTAAGCGGCATCTCAAAGCGCATGAAATGGCGAGTAAAATGCACTATTAGATTTCTATGGTAGGGCGTACAGAGACCCGATTAGATCATTTTATATTATGGTTAATATAAGATTTCAGGGAAATTCTATCACATTTGTTTAATTTACGTCGCTCCTATTTCAGATAGCGTATTGGGCGGAGCGGCATCTCAAAGCGCATGAAATGGCGACTAAAATGCACTATTAAACTTCTAGGGTAGGGCAAGCAGAGACCCGATTAGATCATTTTATATTATGGTTAATTTAAGAATTCGGCGAAATTCTATCACATTTGTTCAATTTACGTCGCTCCTATTTCAGATAGCGTATTGGGCTAAGCGGCATCTCAAAGCGCATGAAATGGCGAGTAAAATGCAATACTAAACTTATAGGATAAGGCAAACAGAGACCCGATTAGATCATTTTATATTACGGTTAATATAAGAATTCAGCGTAATTCTATCACATTTGTTCAACTTACGTCGCTCCTAATTTAGATAGCGTACTGGGCTAGGCGGCATCTTAAAGCGCGTGGAATGGCGAGTAAAATGCACTGCTAAACTTCTATGATAGGGCAATCAGAGACCCGATTAGATCATTTTATATTTTGTTTAATATAAGAATTCAGGGAAATTCTATCACATTTGTTTATTTTACGTCGCTCCTATTTCAGATAGCGTATTGGGCGAAGCGGCATCTCAAAGCGCATGAAATGGCGAGTAAAATGCACAATTAAACTAATAGGGTAGGGCAAACAGAGAACCGATTAGATCATTTTATATTGTGGTTAATTTAAGCATTCAGCAAAATTCTATCACATTTGTTCAATTTACGTCGCTCCTATTTCAGATAGCGTATTGAGCTAAGCGGCATCTCAAAGCGCATGAAATGACGAGTAAAATGCGCTATTAAACTTCTAGGGTAGGGCAAGCAGAGACTCGATTAGATCATTTGATATTATGGTTAATTTAAGAATTCAGCAAAATTCTATCACATTTGTTCAATTTACGTAGCTCCTATTTCAGATAGCGTATTGGGCTAAGCGGCATCTCAAAGCGCATGAAATGGCGAGTAAAATGCACTATTAGATTTCTATGGTAGGGCGTACAGAGACCCGATTAGATCATTTTATATTATGGTTAATTTAAGAATTCAGCAAAATTCTATCACATTTGTTCAATTTACGTCGCTCCTATTTCAGATAGCGTATTGGGATAAGCGGCATCTCAAAGCGCATGAAAAGGCGAGTAAAATGCACAATTAAACTAATAGGGTAGGGCAAACAGAGACCCGATTAAACCATTTTATATTGTGGTTAATTTAAGCATTCAGCAAAATTCTATCACATTTGTTCAATTTACGTCGCTCCTATTTCAGATAGCGTATTGGGCTAAGCGGCATCTCAAAGCGCATGAAATGGCGAGTAAAATGCACTATCTAACTTCTAGGATAAGGCAAACAGAGACCCGGTTAGATCATTTTATATTACGGTTAATATAAGAATTCGGCGTAATTCTATCACATTTGTTCAATTTACGTCGCTGCTATTCCAGATAGCTTATTGTGCTTAGCGGCATCACAAAGCGCATGAAATGACGAGTGAAATGCACTATTAAACTTCTAGGATAAGGCAAACAGAGACACAATTAGATCATTTTATATTTTGGTTAATATAAGAATTCAGCGAAATTCTATCACATTTGTTCAATTTACGTCGCTCATATTTCAGATAGCGAACTGGGCTATGCGGCATCTTAAAGCGCGCGGAATGGCGAGTAAAATGCACTATTAAACTTCTATGCTAGGGCAATCAGAGACCCGATTAGATCATTTCATATTTTGGTTAATATAACAATTCAGAGAAATTCTATCACATTTGTTTAATTTACGTCGCTCCTATTTCAGATAGCGTATTGGGCGAAGCGGCATCTCAAAGCGCATGAAATGGCGACTAAAATGCACTATTAAACTTCTAGGGTAGGGCAAGCAGAGACCCGATTAGATCATTTTATATTATGGTTAATTTAAGAATTCGGCGAAATTCTATCACATTTGTTCAATTTACGTCGCTCCTATTTCAGATAGCGTATTGGGCTAAGCGGCATCTCAAAGCGCATGAAATGGCGAGTAAAATGCAATACTAAACTTATAGGATAAGGCAAACAGAGACCCGATTAGATCATTTTATATTACGGTTAATATAAGAATTCAGCGTAATTCTATCACATTTGTTCAACTTACGTCGCTCCTAATTTAGATAGCGTACTGGGCTAGGCGGCATCTTAAAGCGCGTGGAATGGCGAGTAAAAATGCACTGCTAAACTTCTATGATAGGGCAATCAGAGACCCGATTAGATCATTTTATATTTTGGTTAATATAAGAATTCAGCGAAATTCTATCACAATTGTTCTATTTACGTCGCTCGTATTTCAGATAGCTTATTGTGCTTAGCGGCATCTCAAAGCGCATGAAATGACGAGTGAAATGCACTATTAAACTTCTAGGGTAGGGCAAACAGAGACCCGATTAGATCATTTTATATTTTGGTTAATATAAGAATTCAGCGAAATTCTATCACATATGTTCAATTTACGTCGCTCATATTTCAGATAGCGTATTGCACTAAGCGGCATCTCAAAGCGCATGAAGTGGCGAGTAAAATGCACTATTAAACTTCTAGGGTAGGGCCAACAGAGACCCGATTAGATCATTTTATATTATGGTTAATTTAAGAATTCAGCAAAATTCTATCACATTTGTTCAATGTACGTCGCTCCTATTTCGGATAGCGTACTGGGCTAGGCGGCACCCTAAAGCGCGTGGAGTGGCGAGTAAAATGCACTATTAATCTTCTATGATAGGGCAATCAGAGACCCGATTAGATCATTTTATATTTTGTTTAATATAAGATTTTAGGGTAATTCTATCACATTTGTTCAATTTACGTCGCTCCTATTACAGATAGCGTATTGGGCTAAGCGGCATCTCAAGGCGCATGAAATGGCGAATAAAATGCGCTATTAAACTTCTAGGCTAGGGCGAACAGAGACCCGATTAGATCATTTACATTATGGTTCTTAAAAGAATTCAGCGAAATTCTATCACATTTGTTCAACGTACGTCGCTCCTATTTCAGATAGCGTATTGGGCTAAGCGGCATCTCAAAGCGCATGAAATGGCGAGTAAAATGCAATACTAAACTTCTAGGATAAGGCAAACAGAGACCCGATTAGATCATTTTATATTTTGGTTAATATAAGAATTCAGCGAAATTCTATCACATTTGTTCAATTTACGTCGCTCCTATTTCAGATAGCTTATTGGGCAAAGCGGCATCTCAAAGCGCAAGAAATGGCGAGTAACATGCACTATTAAACTTCTAGGGTAGGGCAAACAGAGACCCGATTAGATCATTTTATGTTATGGTTAATTTAAGAATTGAGCGAAATTCTATCACATTTGTTCAACTTACGTCGCTCCTAATTTAGATAGCGTACTGGGCTAGGCGGCATCTTAAAGCGCGTGGAATGGCGAGTAAAATGCACTGCTAGACTTCTATGATAGGGCAATCAGAGACCCGATTAGATCATTTTATATTTTGTTTAATATAAGATTTCAGGGAAATTCTATCACATTTGTTTAATTTACGTCGCTCCTATTTCAGATAGCGTATTAGGCGAAGCGGCATCTCAAAGCGCATGAAATGGCGACTAAAATGCACTATTGAACTTGTAGGGTGGGGCTAGCAGAGACCCGATTAGATCATTTTACATTATGGTTCTTAAAAGAATTCAGCGAAATTCTATCACATTTGTTCAACGTACGTCGCTCCTATTTCAGATAGCGTATTGGGATAAGCGGCATCGAAAAGCGCGTGGAATGGCGAGTAAAATGCACTGCTCAACTTTTATGATAGGGCAATCAGAGACCCGATTAGCTCATTTTATATTTTGTTTAATATAAGATTTCAGGGAAATTCTATCACATTTGTTCAATTTACGTCGCTCCTATTTCAGATAGCTTATTGGGCTAAGCGGCATGTCAAAGCGCATGAAATGACGAGTGAAATGCACTGTTAAACTTCTATGATAGGGCAATCAGAGACCCGATTAGATCATTATATATTTTGTTTAATATAAGATTTCAGGGAAATTCAATCACATTTGTTCAATTTACGTCGCTCCTATTTCAGATAGCTTATTGGGCTAAGCGGCATCTCAAAGCGCATGAAATGGCGAGTAAAATGCAATACTAAACTTCTAGGATAAGGCAAACAGAGACCCGATTAGATCATTTTATATTTTGGTTAATATAAGAATTCAGCGAAATTCTATCACATTTGTTCAACTTACGTCGCTCCTATTTCAGATAGCGTATTGGGATAAGCGGCATCTCAAAGCGCATGAAATGGCGCGTAAAATGCACAATTAAACTATTAGGGTAGGGCAAACAGAGACCCGATTAGATCATTTTATATTGTGGTTAATTTAAGCATTCAGCAAAATTCTATCACATTTGTTCAACTTACGTCGCTCCTATTTCAGATATCGTAGTGGGCTAAGCGGCATCTCAAAGCGCATGAAATGGCGAGTAAAATGCACTATCAAACTTCTAGGATAAGGCAAACAGAGACCCGATTAGATCATTTTATATTACGGTTAATATAAGAATTCGGCGTAATTCTATCACATTTGTTCAATTTACGTCGCTGCTATTCCAAATAGCTTATTGTGCTTAGCGGCATCTCAAAGCGCATGAAATGACGAGTGAAATGCACTATTAAACTTCTAGGATAAGGCAAACAGAGACCCGATTAGATCATTTTATATTTTGGTTAATATAAGAATTCAGCGAAATTCTATCACATTTGTTCAATTTACGTCGCTCCTATTTCAGATAGCTTATTGGGCAAAGCGGCATCTCAAAGCGCAAGAAATGGCGAGTAACATGCACTATTAAACTTCTAGGGTAGGGCAAACAGAGACCCGATTAGATCATTTTATGTTATGGTTAATTTAAGAATTGAGCGAAATTCTATCACATTTGTTCAACTTACGTCGCTCCTAATTTAGATAGCGTACTGGGCTAGGCGGCATCTTAAAGCGCGTGGAATGGCGAGTAAAATGCACTGCTAGACTTCTATGATAGGGCAATCAGAGACCCGATTAGATCATTTTATATTTTGTTTAATATAAGATTTCAGGGAAATTCTATCACATTTGTTTAATTTACGTCGCTCCTATTTCAGATAGCGTATTAGGCGAAGCGGCATCTCAAAGCGCATGAAATGGCGACTAAAATGCACTATTGAACTTGTAGGGTGGGGCTAGCAGAGACCCGATTAGATCATTTTACATTATGGTTCTTAAAAGAATTCTGCGAAATTCTATCACATTTGTTCAACGTACGTCGCTCCTATTTCAGATAGCGTATTGGGATAAGCGGCATCGAAAAGCGCGTGGAATGGTGAGTAAAATGCACTATTAAACTTCTAGGGTAGGGCAATCAGAGACCCGATTAGATCATTTTATATTTTGGTTAATATAAGAATTCAACGAAATTCTATCACATTCGTTCAATTTACGTCGCTTCTATTACAGATAGCTTATTGGGCTTAGCGGCATCTCAAAGCGCATGAAATGACGAGTGAAATGCACTATTAAACTTCTAGGGTAGGGCAATCAGAGACCCGATTAGATCATTTTATATTATGGTTAATTTAAGAATTCAGCGAAATTCTATCACATTTGTTCAATTCACGTCGCTCCTATTACAGGTAGCTTATTGGGCTCAGCGGCATCTCAAAGCGCATGAAATGACGAGTGAAATGCACTATTAAACTTCTAGGCTAGGGCGAACAGAGACCCGAGCAGATCATTTTACATTATGGTTAATAAAAGAATTCAGCGAAATTCTATCACATTTGTTCAACTTACGTCGCTCCTATTTCAGATAGCGTATTGGGCTAAGCGGCATCTCAAAGCGCATGAAATGGCGAGTGAAATGCACCATTAGACTTCTATGGTAGGGCGAACAGAGACACGATTAGATCATTTTATATTTTGGTTAATATAAGAATTCAGTGAAATTCTATCACATTTGTTCAATTTACGTCGCTCCTATTTCAAACAGCTTATTGGGCGAAGCGGCATCTCAAAGCGCATGAAATGACGAGTGAAATGCACTATTAAACTTCTAGGATAAGGCAAACAGAGACCCGATTAGATCATTTTATATTTTGGTTAATATAAGAATTCAGCGAAATTCTATCACATTTGTTCAATTTACGTCGCTCCTATTTCAGATAGCTTATTGGGCAAAGCGGCATCTCAAAGCGCAAGAAATGGCGAGTAACATGCACTATTAAACTTCTAGGGTAGGGCAAACAGAGACCCGATTAGATCATTTTATGTTATGGTTAATTTAAGAATTGAGCGAAATTCTATCACATTTGTTCAACTTACGTCGCTCCTAATTTAGATAGCGTACTGGGCTAGGCGGCATCTTAAAGCGCGTGGAATGGCGAGTAAAATGCACTGCTAGACTTCTATGATAGGGCAATCAGAGACCCGATTAGATCATTTTATATTTTGTTTAATATAAGATTTCAGGGAAATTCTATCACATTTGTTTAATTTACGTCGCTCCTATTTCAGATAGCGTATTGGGCGAAGCGGCATCTCAAAGCGCATGAAATGGCGACTAAAATGCACTATTGAACTTCTAGGGTGGGGCAAGCAGAGACCCGATTAGATCATTTTACATTATGGTTCTTAAAAGAATTCAGCGAAATTCTATCACATTTGTTCAACGTACGTCGCTCCTATTTCAGATAGCGTATTGGGATAAGCGGCATCGAAAAGCGCGTGGAATGGCGAGTAAAATGCACTGCTCAACTTTTATGATAGGGCAATCAGAGACCCGATTAGCTCATTTTATATTTTGTTTAATATAAGATTTCAGGGAAATTCTATCACATTTGTTGAATTTACGTCGCTCCTATTTCAGATAGCTTATTGGGCTAAGCGGCATGTCAAAGCGCATGAAATGACGAGTGAAATGCACTGTTAAACTTCTATGATAGGGCAATCAGAGACCCGATTAGATCATTATATATTTTGTTTAATATAAGATTTCAGGGAAATTCTAACACATTTGTTCAATTTACGTCGCTCCTATTTCAGATAGCTTATTGGGCTAAGCGGCATCTGAAGGCGCATGAAATGGCGAGTAAAATGCACTATTAAACTTCTAGGGTAGGGCAAACAGAGACCCGATGAGATCATTTTATATTATGGTTAATTTAAGATGTCAGCAAAATTTTATCACATTTGTTCAATTTACGTCGCGCCTATTTCAGATAGCGTACTGGGCTAGGCGGCGTCTTAAAGCGCGTGGAATGGTGAGTAAAATGCACTATTAAACTTCTAGGGTAGGGCAATCAGAGACCCGATTAGATCATTTTATATTTTGGTTAATATAAGAATTCAACGAAATTCTACCACATTTGTTCAATTTACATCGCTCCTATTTCAGATAGCGAATTGGGCTAAGCGGCATCTCAAAGCGCATGAAATGACGAGTGAAATGCACTATTAAACTTCTAGGGTAGGGCAAACAGAGACCCGATTAGGTCATTTTATATTATGGTTAATTTAAGAATTCAGCAAAATTCTATCACATTTGTCCAATTTACGTCGTTCCTATTTCAGATAGCGTCCTCGGCTAAGCCGCATCTAAAAGCGCATGAAATGGCGAGTATAATGCACTATTATACTTCTAGGATAAGGCAAACAGAGACCCGATTAGATCATTTTATATTACGGTTAATATAAGAACTCAGCGTAATTCTATCACATTTGTTCAACTTACGTCGTTCCTATTTCAGATAGCGTACTGGGCTAGGCGGCATCTTAAAACGCGTGGAATGGCGAGTAAAGTGCACTATTAAACTTCTATGATAGGGCAATCAGAGACCCGGTTAGATCATTTTATATATTGGTTAATATAAGAATTCAACGAAATTCTATCACATTTGTAAAATTTACGTCGCTCCTATTACAGATAGCTTATTGGGCTTAGCGGCATCTCAAAGCGCATGGAATGACGAGTGAAATGCACTATTAAACTTCTATGATAGGGCAATCAGAGACCCGACTAGGTCATTTTATATTTTGGTTAATATAAGAATTCAGCGAAATTCTATCACATTTGTTCAATTTACGTCGCTCCTATTTCAGATAGCTTATTGGGCAAAGCGGCATCTCAAAGCGCAAGAAATGGCGAGTAACATGCACTATTAAACTTCTAGGGTAGGGCAAACAGAGACCCGATTAGATCATTTTATGTTATGGTTAATTTAAGAATTGAGCGAAATTCTATCACATTTGTTCAACTTACGTCGCTCCTAATTTAGATAGCGTACTGGGCTAGGCGGCATCTTAAAGCGCGTGGAATGGCGAGTAAAATGCACTGCTAGACTTCTATGATAGGGCAATCAGAGACCCGATTAGATCATTTTATATTTTGTTTAATATAAGATTTCAGGGAAATTCTATCACATTTGTTTAATTTACGTCGCTCCTATTTCAGATAGCGTATTGGGCCAAGCGGCATCTCAAAGCGCATGAAATGGCGACTAAAATGCACTATTGAACTTCTAGGGTGGGGCAAGCAGAGACCCGATTAGATCATTTTACATTATGGTTCTTAAAAGAATTCAGCGAAATTCTATCACATTTGTTCAACGTACGTCGCTCCTATTTCAGATAGCGTATTGGGATAAGCGGCATCGAAAAGCGCGTGGAATGGCGAGTAAAATGCACTGCTCAACTTTTATGATAGGGCAATCAGAGACCCGATTAGCTCATTTTATATTTTGTTTAATATAAGATTTCAGGGAAATTCTATCACATTTGTTCAATTTACGTCGCTCCTATTTCAGATAGCTTATTGGGCTAAGCGGCATGTCAAAGCGCATGAAATGACGAGTGAAATGCACTGTTAAACTTCTATGATAGGGCAATCAGAGACCCGATTAGGTCATTATATATTTTGTTTAATATAAGATTTCAGGGAAATTCAATCACATTTGTTCAATTTACGTCGCTCCTATTTCAGATAGCTTATTGGGCTAAGCGGCATCTGAAGGCGCATGAAATGGCGAGTAAAATGCACTATTAAACTTCTAGGGTAGGGGCAAACAGAGACCCGATGAGATCATTTTATATTATGGTTAATTTAAGATGTCAGCAAAATTTTATCACATTTGTTCAATTTACGTCGCTCCTATTTCAGATAGCGTACTGGGCTAGGCGGCATCTTAAAGCGCGTGGAATGGTGAGTAAAATGCACTATTAAACTTCTAGGGTAGGGCAATCAGAGACCCGATTAGATCATTTTATATTTTGGTTAATATAAGAATTCAACGAAATTCTATCACATTCGTTCAATTTACGTCGCTTCTATTACAGATAGCTTATTGGGCTTAGCGGCATCTCAAAGCGCATGAAATGACGAGTGAAATGCACTATTAAACTTCTAGGGTAGGGCAATCAGAGACCCGATTAGATCATTTTATATTATGGTTAATTTAAGAATTCAGCGAAATTCTATCACATTTGTTCAATTTACGTCGCTCCTATTACAGGTAGCTTATTGGGCTCAGCGGCATCTCAAAGCGCATGAAATGACGAGTGAAATGCACTATTAAACTTCTAGGCTAGGGCGAACAGAGACCCGAGCAGATCATTTTACATTATGGTTAATAAAAGAATTCAGCGAAATTCTATCACATTTGTTCAACTTACGTCGCTCCTATTTCAGATAGCGTATTGGGCTAAGCGGCATCTCAAAGCGCATGAAATGGCGAGTGAAATGCACCATTAGACTTCTATGGTAGGGCGAACAGAGACACGATTAGATCATTTTATATTTTGGTTAATATAAGAATTCAGTGAAATTCTATCACATTTGTTCAATTTACGTCGCTCCTATTTCAAACAGCTTATTGGGCGAAGCGGCATCTCAAAGCGCATGAAATGACGAGTGAAATGCACTATTAAACTTCTAGGATAAGGCAAACAGAGACCCGATTAGATCATTTTATATTTTGGTTAATATAAGAATTCAGCGAAATTCTATCACATTTGTTCAATTTACGTCGCTCCTATTTCAGATAGCTTATTGGGCAAAGCGGCATCTCAAAGCGCAAGAAATGGCGAGTAACATGCACTATTAAACTTCTAGGGTAGGGCAAACAGAGACCCGATTAGATCATTTTATGTTATGGTTAATTTAAGAATTGAGCGAAATTCTATCACATTTGTTCAACTTACGTCGCTCCTAATTTAGATAGCGTACTGGGCTAGGCGGCATCTTAAAGCGCGTGGAATGGCGAGTAAAATGCACTGCTAGACTTCTATGATAGGGCAATCAGAGACCCGATTAGATCATTTTATATTTTGTTTAATATAAGATTTCAGGGAAATTCTATCACATTTGTTTAATTTACGTCGCTCCTATTTCAGATAGCGTATTGGGCGAAGCGGCATCTCAAAGCGCATGAAATGGCGACTAAAATGCACTATTGAACTTCTAGGGTGGGGCAAGCAGAGACCCGATTAGATCATTTTACATTATGGTTCTTAAAAGAATTCAGCGAAATTCTATCACATTTGTTCAACGTACGTCGCTCCTATTTCAGATAGCGTATTGGGATAAGCGGCATCGAAAAGCGCGTGGAATGGCGAGTAAAATGCACTGCTCAACTTTTATGATAGGGCAATCAGAGACCCGATTAGCTCATTTTATATTTTGTTTAATATAAGATTTCAGGGAAATTCTATCACATTTGTTGAATTTACGTCGCTCCTATTTCAGATAGCTTATTGGGCTAAGCGGCATGTCAAAGCGCATGAAATGACGAGTGAAATGCACTGTTAAACTTCTATGATAGGGCAATCAGAGACCCGATTAGATCATTATATATTTTGTTTAATATAAGATTTCAGGGAAATTCTAACACATTTGTTCAATTTACGTCGCTCCTATTTCAGATAGCTTATTGGGCTAAGCGGCATCTGAAGGCGCATGAAATGGCGAGTAAAATGCACTATTAAACTTCTAGGGTAGGGCAAACAGAGACCCGATGAGATCATTTTATATTATGGTTAATTTAAGATGTCAGCAAAATTTTATCACATTTGTTCAATTTACGTCGCGCCTATTTCAGATAGCGTACTGGGCTAGGCGGCGTCTTAAAGCGCGTGGAATGGTGAGTAAAATGCACTATTAAACTTCTAGGGTAGGGCAATCAGAGACCCGATTAGATCATTTTATATTTTGGTTAATATAAGAATTCAACGAAATTCTACCACATTTGTTCAATTTACATCGCTCCTATTTCAGATAGCGAATTGGGCTAAGCGGCATCTCAAAGCGCATGAAATGACGAGTGAAATGCACTATTAAACTTCTAGGGTAGGGCAAACAGAGACCCGATTAGGTCATTTTATATTATGGTTAATTTAAGAATTCAGCAAAATTCTATCACATTTGTCCAATTTACGTCGTTCCTATTTCAGATAGCGTCCTCGGCTAAGCCGCATCTAAAAGCGCATGAAATGGCGAGTATAATGCACTATTATACTTCTAGGATAAGGCAAACAGAGACCCGATTAGATCATTTTATATTACGGTTAATATAAGAACTCAGCGTAATTCTATCACATTTGTTCAACTTACGTCGTTCCTATTTCAGATAGCGTACTGGGCTAGGCGGCATCTTAAAACGCGTGGAATGGCGAGTAAAGTGCACTATTAAACTTCTATGATAGGGCAATCAGAGACCCGGTTAGATCATTTTATATATTGGTTAATATAAGAATTCAACGAAATTCTATCACATTTGTAAAATTTACGTCGCTCCTATTACAGATAGCTTATTGGGCTTAGCGGCATCTCAAAGCGCATGGAATGACGAGTGAAATGCACTATTAAACTTCTAGGGTAGGGCAAACAGTCACGCGATTAGATCATTTTATATTATGGTTAATATAAGAATTCAGCAAAATTCTATCACATTTGCTCAATTTACGTCGCTCCTATTTCAGATAGCGTATTGGGCTAAGCGGTATCTCAAAGCGCATGAAATGGCGAGTAAAATGCAATACTAAACTTCTAGGGTAGGGCAAACAGAGACCCGATTAGGTCATTTTATATTATGGTTAATTTAAGAATTCAGCAAAATTCTATCACATTTGTTCAATTTACGTCGTTCCTATTTCAGATAGCGTCCTCGGCTAAGCGGCATCTAAAAGCGCATGAAGTGGCGAGTATAATGCACTATTGTACTTCTAGGATAAGGCTAACAGAGACCCGATTAGATCATTTTATATTACGGTTAATATAAGAATTCAGCGTAATTCTATCACATTTGTTCAACTTACGTCGTTCCTATTTCAGATAGCGTACTGGGCTAGGCGGCATCTTAAAGCGCGTGGAATGGCGAGTAAAGTGCACTATTAAACTTCTAGGGTAGGGCAAACAGAGACCCGATTAGATCATTTTATGTTATGGTTAATTTAAGAATTGAGCGAAATTCTATCACATTTGTTCAACTTACGTCGCTCCTAATTTAGATAGCGTACTGGGCTAGGCGGCATCTTAAAGCGCGTGGAATGGCGAGTAAAATGCACTGCTAGACTTCTATGATAGGGCAATCAGAGACCCGATTAGATCATTTTATATTTTGTTTAATATAAGATTTCAGGGAAATTCTATCACATTTGTTTAATTTACGTCGCTCCTATTTCAGATAGCGTATTGGGCCAAGCGGCATCTCAAAGCGCATGAAATGGCGACTAAAATGCACTATTGAACTTCTAGGGTGGGGCAAGCAGAGACCCGATTAGATCATTTTACATTATGGTTCTTAAAAGAATTCAGCGAAATTCTATCACATTTGTTCAACGTACGTCGCTCCTATTTCAGATAGCGTATTGGGATAAGCGGCATCGAAAAGCGCGTGGAATGGCGAGTAAAATGCACTGCTCAACTTTTATGATAGGGCAATCAGAGACCCGATTAGCTCATTTTATATTTTGTTTAATATAAGATTTCAGGGAAATTCTATCACATTTGTTCAATTTACGTCGCTCCTATTTCAGATAGCTTATTGGGCTAAGCGGCATGTCAAAGCGCATGAAATGACGAGTGAAATGCACTGTTAAACTTCTATGATAGGGCAATCAGAGACCCGATTAGGTCATTATATATTTTGTTTAATATAAGATTTCAGGGAAATTCAATCACATTTGTTCAATTTACGTCGCTCCTATTTCAGATAGCTTATTGGGCTAAGCGGCATCTGAAGGCGCATGAAATGGCGAGTAAAATGCACTATTAAACTTCTAGGGTAGGGCAAACAGAGACCCGATGAGATCATTTTATATTATGGTTAATTTAAGATGTCAGCAAAATTTTATCACATTTGTTCAATTTACGTCGCTCCTATTTCAGATAGCGTACTGGGCTAGGCGGCATCTTAAAGCGCGTGGAATGGTGAGTAAAATGCACTATTAAACTTCTAGGGTAGGGCAATCAGAGACCCGATTAGATCATTTTATATTTTGGTTAATATAAGAATTCAACGAAATTCTATCACATTCGTTCAATTTACGTCGCTTCTATTACAGATAGCTTATTGGGCTTAGCG